>OW626791.1:10436586-10484086 GCA_939628115.1 Tribolium freemani | reverse complement strand
TCGATTGCCTGGATCATTTTGCATCGGCAAGGGTCGAAACAGTTCCACTGTTTCGAATAGTATAGCCGTAAGTGGAGAAAATAAATAAAATCAAAAATTTATAAAAAGTAAAAAATAGTTCATAATTTAAAAACTATTAGGAATACTGCGATTTTTTTTACATCAATCGATTGCCTGGATCATTTTGCATCGGCAAAGGTCCAAATAGTTCCAGTCTTTCGAATATAGTATAGCCGTAAGTGGAAGAAATAAATAAAATCAAAAATTTATAAAAAGTAAAAAATAGTTCATAATTCAAAAACTATTCGGAATACTGAGATTTTTTTGACTTCAATCGATAACCTGAACCATTTTACATTGGCAAGTGTCCAAACAGTTCCACTGTTTCGAATAGTATAGCCGTAAGTAGAAAAAATAAATAAAATCAAAAATTTATAAAAAGTAAAAAATAGTTCATAATTCAAAAACTATTAGGAATACTGCGATTTTTTTGACATCAATCGATTGCCTGGATCATTTTGCATCGGCAAAGGTCCAAATAGTTCCACTCTTTCGAATATAGTATAGCCGTAAGTGGAAGAAATTAATAAAATCAAAAATTTATAAAAAGTAAAAAATAGTTCATAATTCAAAAACTATTCGGAATACTGAGATTTTTTTGACTTCAATCGATTACCTGAATCATTTTACATCGGCAAGTGTCCAAACAGTTCCACTGTTTCGAATAGTATAGCCGTAAGTGGAAAAAATAAATAAAATCAAAAATTTATAAAAAGTAAAAAATAGTTCATAATTCAAAAACTCTTAGAAATACTGCAATTTTTTTGAACTTCAATCGATTGCCTGGATTATTTTGCATCGGCAATGGTCCAAAAAGTTCCACTGTGTCGAATAGTATAGCCGTAAGTGGAGAAAATAAATAAAATCAAAAATTTATAATAAGTAAAAAATAGTTCATAATTCAAAAACTATTAGGAATACTGCGATTTTTTTGTCATCAATCGATTGCCCGGATCATTTTGCATCGGCAAAGGTTTAAATAGTTCCACTCTTTCGAATATAGTATAGCCGTAAGTGGAAAAAATAAATAAAATCAAAAATTTATAAAAAGTAAAAAATTGTTCATAATTCAAAAACTATTAGGAATACTGCGATTTTTTTGACTTCAATCGATTGCCTGGATCATTTTGCATCGGCAAGGGTCGAAACAGTTTCACTGTTTCGAATAGTATAGCCGTAAGTGGAAAAAGTATATAAAATCAAAAATTTGTAAAAAGTAAAAAATAGTTCATAATTCAAAAACAATTAGGGATACTGCGATTTTTTTGACATCAATCGATTGCCCGGATCATTTTGCATCGGCAAACGTCCAAATAGTTCCACTCTTTCGAATATAGTATAGCCGTAAGTGGAATAAATAAATAAAATCAAAAATTTATAAAAAGTAAAAAATAGTTCATAATTCAAAAACAATTAGGAATACTGCGATTTTTTTGACATCAATCGATTGCCCGGATCATTTTGCATCGGCAAACGTCCAAATAGTTCCACTCTTTCGAATATAGTATAGCCGTAAGTGGAAAAAAAAATAAAATCAAAAATTTATAAAAAGTAAAAAATAGTTCATAATTCAAAAATTATTAGGAATACTGAGATTTTTTTGACTTCAATCGATTGCCTGGATCATTTTGCATCGGCAAGTGTCGGAACAGTTCCACTGTTTCGAATAGTATAGCCGTAAGTGGAGAAAATAAATAAAATCAAAAATTTATAAAAAGTAAAAAATAGTTCATAATTCAAAAACTATTAGGAATACTGAGATTTTTTTGAACTTCAATCGATTGCCTGGATCATTTTGCATCGGCAAAGGTCCAAATAGTTCCACTGTTTCGAATATTGTATAGCCGTAAGTAGAATAAATAAATAAAATCAAAAATTTATAAAAAGTAAAAAATAGTTCATAATTCAAAAACAATTAGGAATACTGCGATTTTTTTGACATCAATCGATTGCCCGGATCATTTTGCATCGGCAAACGTCCAAATAGTTCCACTCTTTCGAATATAGTATAGCCGTAAGTGGAAAAAGTAAATAAAATCAAATATTTATAAAAAGTAAAAAATAGTTCATAATTCAAAAACTATTAGGAATACTGCGATTTTTTTAACTTCAATCGATTGCCCGGATCATTTTGCATCGGCAAAGTTCCAAACAGTTCCACTCTTTCGAATATAGTATAGCCGTAAGTGGAAAAAAAAATAAAATCAAAAATTTATAAAAAGTAAAAAATAGTTCATAATTCAAAAACTATTTTGCATCGGCAAGGGTCGAAACAGTTCCACTGTTTCGAATAGTATAGCCGTAAGTGGAGAAAATAAATAAAATAAAAAATTTATAAAATGTAAAAAATAGTTCATAATTCAAAAACTATTAGGAATACTGAGATTTTTTTGACTTCAATCGATTGCCTGGATCATTTTGCATCGGCAAGAGTTGAAACAGTTCCACTGTTTCAAATAGTATAGCCATAAGTGGAGAAAATAAACAAAATCAAAAATTTATAAAAAGTAAAAAATAGTTCATAATTCAAAAACTGTTAGGAATACTGCAATTTTTTTGAACTTCAATCGATTGCCTGGATCATTTTGCATCGGCAAAGGTCCAAATATTTCCACTGTTTCGAATATTGTATAGCCGTAAGTAGAATAAATAAATAAAATCAAAAATTTATAAAAAGTAAAAAATAGTTCATAATTCAAAAACAATTAGGAATACTGCGATTTTTTTGACATCAATCGATTGCCCGGATCATTTTGCATCGGCAAACGTCCAAATAGTTCCACTCTTTCGAATATAGTATAGCCGTAAGTGGAAAAAAAAATAAAATCAAAAATTTATAAAAAGTAAAAAATAGTTCATAATTCAAAAACTATTTTGCATCGGCAAGGGTCGAAACAGTTCCACTGTTTCGAATAGTATAGCCATAAGTGGAGAAAATAAATAAAATCAAAAATTTATAAAAAGTAAAAAATAGTTCATAATTCAAAAACTATTAGGAGTACTGCTATTTTTTTGACATCAATCGATTGCCCGGATCATTTTGCATCGGCAAACGTCCAAATAGTTCCACTTTTTCGAATATAGTATAGCCGTAAGTGGAAAAAATAAATAAAATCAAAAATTTATAAAAAGTAAAAAATGGTTCATAATTCAAAAACTATTAGGAATACTGCGATTTTTGTGACTTCAATCGATTACCTGGATCATTTTGCATCGGCAAAGGTCCAAATAGTTCCACTGTTTCGAATAGTATAGCCGTAAGTGGAAAAAATAAATAAAATCAAAAATTTATAAAAGGTAAAAAATAGTTCATAATTCAAAAACTATTAGAAATACTGCAATTTTTTTGAACTTCAATCGATTGCCTGGATCATTTTGCATCGGCAAAGGTCCAAATAGTTCCACTGTTTCGAATATTGTATAGCCGTAAGTGGAATAAATAAATAAAATCAAAAATTTATAAAAAGTAAAAAATAGTTCATAATTCAAAAAGTATTAGGAATACTGAGATTTTTTTGACTTCAATCGATTGCCTGGATCATTTTGCATCGGCAAGGGTTGAAACAGTTCCACTGTTTCGAATAGTATAGCCATAAGTGGAGAAAATAAATAAAATCAAAAATTTATAAAAAGTAAAAAATAGTTCATAATTCAAAAACTATTAGGAGTACTGCTATTTTTTTGACATCAATCGATTGCCCGGATCATTTTGCATCGGCAAACGTCCAAATAGTTCCACTTTTTCGAATATAGTATAGCCGTAAGTGGAAAAAATAAATAAAATCAAAAATTTATGAAAAGTAAAAAATAGTTCATAATTCAAAAACTATTAGGAATACTGCGATTTTTGTGACTTCAATCGATTACCTGGATCATTTTGCATCGGCAAAGGTCCAAATAGTTCCACTGTTTCGAATAGTATAGCCTTAAGTGGAAAAAATAAATAAAATCAAAAATTTATAAAAAGTAAAAAATAGTTTATAATTCAAAAACTATTAGGAATACTGCAATTTTTTTGAACTTCAATCGATTGCCTGGATCATTTTGCATCGGCAAAGGTCCAAATAGTTCCACTGTTTCGAATATTGTATAGCCGTAAGTGGAATAAATAAATAAAATCAAAAATTTATAAAAAGTAAAAAATAGTTCATAATTCAAAAAGTATTAGGAATACTGAGATTTTTTTGACTTCAATCGATTGCCTGGATCATTTTGCATCGGCAAGGGTTGAAACAGTTCCACTGTTTCGAATAGTATAGCCGTAAGTGGAAAAAATAAATAAAATCAAAAATTTATAAAAAGTAAAAAATAGTTCATAATTCAAAAACTATTTTGCATCGGCAAGGGTCGAAACAGTTCCACTGTTTCGAATAGTATAGCCATAAGTGGAGAAAATAAATAAAATCAAAAATTTATAAAAAGTAAAAAATAGTTCATAATTCAAAAACTATTAGGAATACTGCGATTTTTTTGACATCAGTCGATTGCCCGGATCATTTTGCATCGGCAAACGTCCAAATAGTTCCACTTTTTCGAATATAGTATAGCCGTAAGTGGAAAAAATAAATATAATCAAAAATTTATAAAAAGTAAAAAATAGTTCATAATTCAAAAACTATTAGGAATACTGCGATTTTTGTGACTTCAATCGATTACCTGGATCATTTTGCATCGGCAAAGGTCCAAATAGTTCCACTGTTTCGAATAGTATAGCCGTAAGTGGAAAAAATAAATAAAATCAAAAATTTATAAAAAGTAAAAAATAGTTCATAATTCAAAAACTATTAGGAATACTGCAATTTTTTTGAACTTCAATCGATTGCTTGGATCATTTTGCATCGGCAAAGGTCCAAATAGTTCCACTGTTTCGAATATTGTATAGCCGTAAGTGGAATAAATAAATAAAATCAAAAATTTATAAAAAGTAAAAAATAGTTCATAATTCAAAAAGTATTAGGAATACTGCGATTCTTGTGACTTCAATCGATTACCTGGATCATTTTGCATCGGCAAAGGTCCAAATAGTTCCACTGTTTCGAATAGTATAGCCGTAAGTGGAAAAAATAAATAAAATCAAAAATTTATAAAAAGTAAAAAATAGTTCATAATTCAAAAACTATTTTGCATCGGCAAGGGTCGAAACAGTTCCACTGTTTCGAATAGTATAGCCATAAGTGGAGAAAATAAATAAAATCAAAAATTTATCAAAAGTAAAAAATAGTTCATAATTCAAAAACTATTAGGAGTACTGCTATTTTTTTGACATCAATCGATTGCCCGGATCATTTTGCATCGGCAAACGTCCAAATAGTTTCACTTTTTCGAATATAGTATAGCCGTAAGTGGAAAAAATAAATAAAATCAAAAATTTATAAAAAGTAAAAAATAGTTCATAATTCAAAAACTATTTTGCATCGGCAAGGGTCGAAACAGTTCCACTGTTTCGAATAGTATAGCCATAAGTGGAGAAAATAAATAAAATCAAAAATTTATAAAAAGTAAAAAATAGTTCATAATTCAAAAACTATTAGGAATACTGCGATTTTTTTGACATCAGTCGATTGCCCGGATCATTTTGCATCGGCAAACGTCCAAATAGTTCCACTTTTTCGAATATAGTATAGCCGTAAGTGGAAAAAATAAATATAATCAAAAATTTATAAAAAGTAAAAAATAGTTCATAATTCAAAAACTATTAGGAATACTGCGATTTTTGTGACTTCAATCGATTACCTGGATCATTTTGCATCGGCAAAGGTCCAAATAGTTCCACTGTTTCGAATAGTATAGCCGTAAGTGGAAAAAATAAATAAAATCAAAAATTTATAAAAAGTAAAAAATAGTTTTTGAATTATGAACTATTTTTTACTTTTTATAAATTTTTGATTTTATTTATTTTTTCCACTTACGGCTATACTATTCGAAACAGTGGAACTATTTGGACCTTTGCCGATGCAAAATGATCCAGGTAATCGATTGAAGTCACAAAAATCGCAGTATTCCTAATAGTTTTTGAATTATGAACCATTTTTTACTTTTTATAAATTTTTGATTTTATTTATTTTTTCCACTTACGGCTATACTATATTCGAAAAAGTGGAACTATTTGGACGTTTGCCGATGCAAAATGATCCGGGCAATCGATTGATGTCAAAAAAATAGCATTACTCCTAATAGTTTTTGAATTATGAACTATTTTTTACTTTTTATAAATTTTTGATTTTATTTATTTTCTCCACTTATGGCTATACTATTCGAAACAGTGGAACTGTTTCGACCCTTGCCGATGCAAAATAGTTTTTGAATTATGAACTATTTTTTACTTTTTATAAATTTTTGATTTTATTTATTTTTTCCACTTACGGCTATACTATTCGAAACAGTGGAACTATTTGGACCTTTGCCGATGCAAAATGATCCAGGTAATCGATTGAAGTCACAAGAATCGCAGTATTCCTAATACTTTTTGAATTATGAACTATTTTTTACTTTTTATAAATTTTTGATTTTATTTATTTATTCCACTTACGGCTATACAATATTCGAAACAGTGGAACTATTTGGACCTTTGCCGATGCAAAATGATCCAGGCAATCGATTGAAGTTCAAAAAAATTGCAGTATTCCTAATAGTTTTTGAATTATGAACTATTTTTTACTTTTTATAAATTTTTGATTTTATTTATTTTTTCCACTTACGGCTATACTATTCGAAACAGTGGAACTATTTGGACCTTTGCCGATGCAAAATGATCCAGGTAATCGATTGAAGTCACAAAAATCGCAGTATTCCTAATAGTTTTTGAATTATGGACTATTTTTTACTTTTTATAAATTTTTGATTATATTTATTTTTTCCACTTACGGCTATACTATATTCGAAAAAGTGGAACTATTTGGACGTTTGCCGATGCAAAATGATCCGGGCAATCGACTGATGTCAAAAAAATCGCAGTTTTCCTAATAGTTTTTGAATTATGAACTATTTTTTACTTTTTATAAATTTTTGATTTTATTTATTTTCTCCACTTATGGCTATACTATTCGAAACAGTGGAACTGTTTCGACCCTTGCCGATGCAAAATAGTTTTTGAATTATGAACTATTTTTTATTTTTTATAAATTTTTGATTTTATTTATTTTTTCCACTTACGGCTATACTATATTCGAAAAAGTGGAACTATTTGGACGTTTGCCGATGCAAAATGATCCGGGCAATCGATTGATGTCAAAAAAATAGCAGTACTCCTAATAGTTTTTGAATTATGAACTATTTTTTACTTTTGATAAATTTTTGATTTTATTTATTTTCTCCACTTATGGCTATACTATTCGAAACAGTGGAACTGTTTCGACCCTTGCCGATGCAAAATAGTTTTTGAATTATGAACTATTTTTTACTTTTTATAAATTTTTGATTTTATTTATTTTTTCCACTTACGGCTATACTATTCGAAACAGTGGAACTATTTGGACTTTTGCCGATGCAAAATGATCCAGGTAATCGATTGAAGTCACAAAAATCGCAGTATTCCTAATACTTTTTGAATTATGAACTATTTTTTACTTTTTATAAATTTTTGATTTTATTTATTTATTCCACTTACGGCTATACAATATTCGAAACAGTGGTACTATTTGGACCTTTGCCGATGCAAAATGATCCAGGCAATCGATTGAAGTTCAAAAAAATTGCAGTATTCCTAATAGTTTTGGAATTATGAACTATTTTTTACTTTTTATAAATTTTTGATTTTATTTATTTTTTCCACTTACGGCTATACTATTCGAAACAGTGGAACTATTTGGACCTTTGCCGATGCAAAATGATCCAGGTAATCGATTGAAGTCACAAAAATCGCAGTATTCCTAATAGTTTTTGAATTATGAACTATTTTTTACTTTTTATAAATTTTTGATTATATTTATTTTTTCCACTTACGGCTATACTATATTCGAAAAAGTGGAACTATTTGGACGTTTGCCGATGCAAAATGATCCGGGCAATCGACTGATGTCAAAAAAATCGCAGTATTCCTAATAGTTTTTGAATTATGAACTATTTTTTACTTTTTATAAATTTTTGATTTTATTTATTTTCTCCACTTATGGCTATACTATTCGAAACAGTGGAACTGTTTCGACCCTTGCCGATGCAAAATAGTTTTTGAATTATGAACTATTTTTTACTTTTTATAAATTTTTGATTTTATTTATTTTTTCCACTTACGGCTATACTATTCGAAACAGTGGAACTGTTTCATCCGGGCAATCGACTGATGACAAAAAAATCGCAGTATTCCTAATAGTTTTTGAATTATGAACTATTTTTTACTTATTATAAATTTTTGATTTTATTTATTTTCTCCACTTACGGCTATACTATTCGACACAGTGGAACTATTTGGAACTTTGCCGATGCAAAATGATCCAGGCAATCGTTTGAAGTTCAAAAAAATCGCAGTATTCCTAATAGTTTTTGAATTATGAACTATTTTTTACTTTTTATAAATTTTTAATTTTGTTTATTTTCTCCATTTATGGCTATACTATTCGAAACAGTGGAACTGCTTCGGCCCTTGCCGATGCAAAATGATCCAGGCAATCGATTGCAGTCAAAAAAATTTCAGTATTCCTAATAGTTTTTGAATTATGAACTATTTTTTACTTTTTATAAATTTTTAATTTTATTTATTTTCTCCACTTACGGCTATACTATTCAAAACAGTGGAACTGTTTGGACCTTTGCCGGTGCAAAATGATCCAGGCAATCGATTGAAGTCAAAAAAATCTCATTATTCCAAATAGTTTTTGAATTATGAACTATTTTTTACTTTTTATAAATTTTTGATATTATTTATTTTCTCCACTTACGGCTATACTATTCGACACAGTGGAACTATTTCGACCTTTGCCGATGCAAGATGATCCAGGCAATCGATTGAAGTTCAAAAACATCGCAGTGTTTCTAAGAGTTTTTGAATTATGAACTATTTTTTACTTTTTTAAATTTTTGATTATATTTATTTTTTCCACTTACGGCCATACTATATTCGAAAGAGTGGAACTATTTGGACCTTTGCCGATGCAAAATGATCCGGGCAATCGACTGATGACAAAAAAATCGCAGTATTCCTAATAGTTTTTGAATTATGAACTATTTTTTACTTATTATAAATTTTTGATTTTATTTATTTTTTCCACTTACGGCTATACTATTCGACACAGTGGAACTATTTGGAACTTTGCCGATGCAAAATGATCCAGGCAATCGATTGAAGTCAAAAAAATCTCAGTATTCCTAATAGTTTTTGAATTATGAACTATTTTTTACTTTTTATAAATTTTTGATTTTGTTTATTTTCTCCACTTATGGATATACTATTCGAAACAGTGGAACTGTTTCGACCCTTGCCGATGCAAAATAGTTTTTGAATTATGAACTATTTTTTACTTTTTATAAATTTTTGATTTTATTTATTTTTCCCACTTACGGCTATACTATATTCGAAAGAGTGGAACTGTTTGGACCTTTGCCGATGCAAAATGATCCGGGCAATCGATTGAAGTCAAAAAAATCGCAGTATTCCTAATAGTTTTTGAATTATGAACTATTTTTTACTTTTTATAAATTTTTGATTTTATTTATTTTCTCCACTTACGGCTATACTATTCAAAACAGTGGAACTGTTTGGACCTTTGCCGGTGCAAAATGATCCAGGCAATCGATTGAAGTCAAAAAAATCTCAGTATTCCAAAAAGTTTTTGAATTATGAACTATTTTTTACTTTTTATAAATTTTTGATATTATTTATTTTCTCCACTTACGGCTATACTATTCGACACAGTGGAACTATTTCGACCTTTGCCGATGCAAGATGATCCAGGCAATCGATTGAAGTTCAAAAACATCGCAGTGTTTCTAAGAGTTTTTGAATTATGAACTATTTTTTACTTTTTTAAATTTTTGATTTTATTTATTTTTTCCACTTACGGCCATACTATATTCGAAAGAGTGGAACTATTTGGACCTTTGCCGATGCAAAATGATCCGGGCAATCGACTGATGACAAAAAAATCGCAGTATTCCTAATAGTTTTTGAATTATGAACTATTTTTTACTTATTATAAATTTTTGATTTTATTTATTTTCTCCACTTACGGCTATACTATTCGACACAGTGGAACTATTTGGAACTTTGCCGATGCAAAATGATCCAGGCAATCGATTGAAGTCAAAAAAATCTCAGTATTCCTAATAGTTTTTGAATTATGAACTATTTTTTACTTTTTATAAATTTTTGATTTTGTTTATTTTCTCCACTTATGGATATACTATTCGAAACAGTGGAACTGTTTCGACCCTTGCCGATGCAAAATAGTTTTTGAATTATGAACTATTTTTTACTTTTTATAAATTTTTGATTTTATTTATTTTTCCCACTTACGGCTATACTATATTCGAAAGAGTGGAACTGTTTGGACCTTTGCCGATGCAAAATGATCCGGGCAATCGATTGAAGTCAAAAAAATCGCAGTATTCCTAATAGTTTTTGAATTATGAACTATTTTTTACTTTTTATAAATTTTTGATTTTATTTATTTTCTCCACTTACGGCTATACTATTCGAAACAGTTGAACTCCTTCGACCCTTGCCGAGGCAAAATGATCCAGGCAATCGATTGAAGTCAAAAAAATCGCAGTATTCCTAATAGTTTTTGAATTATGAACTATTTTTTACTTTTTATAAATTTTTGATTTTATTTATTTTTTCCACTTACGGCTATAGTATTCGAAACAGTGGAACTGTTTGGACCTTTGCTGATGCAAAATGATCCAGGCAATCGATTGAAGTTCAAAAAAATCGCAGTATTTCTAAGAGTTTTTGAATTATGAACTATTTTTTACTTTTTATAAATTTTTGATTTTATATATTTTCTCCACTTACGGCTATACTATTCGAAACAGTGGAACTGTTTGGACACTTGCCGATGTAAAATGATTCAGGTATAGGATTGAAGTCAAAAAAATCTCAGTATTCCTAATAGTTTTTGAATTATAAACTATTTTTTACTTTTTATAAATTTTTTATTTTATTTATTTTTTCCACTTACGGCTATACTGTATTCGAAAGAGTGGTACTATTTCGACCTTTGTCGATGCAAAATGATCCAGGCAATCGATTGATGTCAAAAAAATCGCAGTATTCCTAATAGTTTTTGAATTATGAACTATTTTTTACTTTTTATAAATTTTTGATTTTATTTATTTTCTCCACTTACGGCTATACTATTCGAAACAGTGGAACTGTTTCGACCCTTGCCGATGCAAAGTGATCCAGGCAATCGATTGAAGTCAAAAAAATCTCAGTATTCCTAATAGTTTTTGAATTATGAACAATTTTTTACTTTTTATAAATTTTTGATTTTATTTATTTTCTCCACTTACGGCTATACTATTCGAAACAGTGGAACTGTTTTGACCCTTGCCGATGCAAAATGATTTAGGCAATCGACTGAAGTCAAAAAAATCTCAGTATTCCTAATAGTTTTTAAATTATGAACTATTTTTTACTTTTTATAAATTTTTGATTTTATTTATTTTTTCCACTTACGGCTATACAATATTCGAAACAGTGGAATTATTTGGACCTTTGCCGTTGCAAAATGATCCAGGCAATCGATTGAAGTTGAAAACAATCGCAGTATTCCTAATAGTTTTTGAATTATGAACTATTTTTTACTTTTTATAAATTTTTGATTTTGTTTATTTTCTCCACTTATGGCTATACTATTCGAAACAGTGGAACTGTTTCGACCCTTGCCGATGCAAAATGATCCAGGCAATCGATTGCAGTCAAAAAAATCTCAGTATTCCTAATAGTTTTTGAATTATGAACTATTTTTTACTTATTATAAATTTTTGATTTTATATATTTTCTCCACTTACGGCTATACTATTCGAAACAGTGGAACTGTTTGGACACTTGCCGATGTAAAATGATTCAGGTAATCGATTGAAGTCAAAAAAATCTCAGTGTTCCTAATAGTTTTTGAATTATAAACTATTTTTTACTTTTTATAAATTTTTTATTTTATTTATTTTTTCCACTTACGGCTATACTATATTCGAAAGAGTGGTACTATTTCGACCTTTGTCGATGCAAAATGATCCAGGCAATCGATTGATGTCAAAAAAATCGCAGTATTTCTAATAGTTTTTGAATTATGAACTATTTTTTACTTTTTATAAATTTTAATTTTATTTATTTTCTCCACTTACGGCTATACTATTCGAAACAGTGGAACTGTTTGGACCTTTGCCGATGCAAAATGATCCAGGCAATCGATTGAAGTCAAAAAAATCTCAGTATTCCTAATAGTTTTTGAATTATGAACTATTTTTTACTTTTTATAAATTTTTGATATTATTTATTTTCTCCACTTACGGCTATACTATATTCGAAAGAGTAAAACTATTTGGACGTTTGCCGATGCAAAATGATCCGGGCAATCGATTGATGTCAAAAAAATCGCAGTATTCCTAATAGTTTTTGAATTATGAACTATTTTTTACTTCTCATAAATTTTTGATTTTATTTATTTTCTCCACTTACGGCTATACTATTCGAAACAGTGGAACTGTTTCGACCCCTGCCGATGCAAAATGATCCAGGCAATCGATTGAAGTCAAAAAAATCTTAGTATTCCTAATAGTTTTTGAATTATGAACTATTTTTTACTTTTTATAAATTTTTGATTTTATTTATTTTCTCCACTTACGGCTATACTATTCGAAACAGTGGAACTGTTTCGACCCTTGCCGATGCAAAATAGTTTTTGAATTATAAACTGTTTTTTACTTTTTATAAATTTTTGATTTTATTTATTTTTTCCACTTACGGCTGTACAATAGTCGAAACAGTGGAACTATTTGGACCTTTGCCGATGCAAAATGATCTAGGCAATCGATTGAAGTTCAAAAAAATCGCAGTATTCCTAATAGTTTTTGAATTATGAACTATTTTTTACTTTTTATAAATTTTTGATTTTATTTATTTTTTCCACTTACGGCTATACTATATTCGAAAGTGTGGAACTATTTGGACGTTTGCCGATGCAAAATGATCCGGGCGATCGATTGATGTCAAAAAAATCGCAGTATTCCTAATAGTTTTTGAATTATGAACTATTTTTTACTTTTTATAAATTTTTGATTTTATTTATTTTCTCCACTTACGGCTATACTATTCGAAACAGTGGAACTGTTTCGACCCTTGCCGATGCAAAATAGTTTTTGAATTATGAACTATCTTTTACTTTTTATAAATTTTTGATTTTATTTATTTTCTCCACTTACGGCTATACTATTCGAAACAGTGGAACTGTTTTGACCCTTGCCGGTGCAAAATGATCCAGGCAATCGATTGAAGTTCAAAAAAATCGCAGTATTCCTAATAGTTTTTGAATTATGAACTATTTTTTACTTTTTATAAATTTTTGATTTTGTTTATTTTCTCCATTTATGGCTATACTATTCGAAACAGTGGAACTGCTTCGACCCTTGCCGATGCAAAATGATCCAGGCAATCGATTGCAGTCAAAAAAATTTCAGTATTCCTAATAGTTTTTGAATTATGAACTATTTTTTACTTTTTATAAATTTTTAATTTTATTTATTTTCTCCACTTACGGCTATACTATTCAAAACAGTGGAACTGTTTGGACCTTTGCCGGTGCAAAATGATCCAGGCAATCGATTAAAGTCAAAAAAATCTCAGTATTCCTAATAGTTTTTGAATTATGAACTATTTTTTACTTTTTATAAATTTTTGATATTATTTATTTTCTCCACTTACGGCTATACTATTCGACACAGTGGAACTATTTGGACCTTTGCCGATGCAAGATGATCCAGGCAATCGATTGAAGTTCAAAAACATCGCAGTATTTCTAAGAGTTTTTGAATTATGAACTATTTTATACTTTTTTAAATTTTTGATTTTATTTATTTTTTCCACTTACGGCCATACTATATTCGAAAGAGTGGAACTATTTGGACCTTTGCCGATGCAAAATGATCCGGGCAATCGACTGATGACAAAAAAATCGCAGTATTCCTAATAGTTTTTGAATTATGAACTATTTTTTACTTATTATAAATTTTTGATTTTATTTATTTTCTCCACTTACGGCTATACTATTCGACACAGTGGAACTATTTGGAACTTTGCCGATGCAAAATGATCCAGGCAATCGTATGCAGGCAAAAAAATTTCAGTATTCCTAATAGTTTTTGAATTATGAACTATTTTTTACTTTTTATAAATTATTAATTTTAATTATTTTCTCCACTTACGGCTATACTATTCAAAACAGTGGAACTGTTTTGACCCTTGCCGATGCAAAATGATTTAGGCAATCGACTGAAGTCAAAAAAATCTCAGTATTCCTAATAGTTTTTAAATTATGAACTATTTTTTACTTTTTATAAATTTTTGATTTTATTTATTTTTTCCACTTACGGCTATACAATATTCGAAACAGTGGAATTATTTGGACCTTTGCCGTTGCAAAATGATCCAGGCAATCGATTGAAGTTGAAAACAATCGCAGTATTCCTAATAGTTTTTGAATTATGAACTATTTTTTACTTTTTATAAATTTTTGATTTTGTTTATTTTCTCCACTTATGGCTATACTATTCGAAACAGTGGAACTGTTTCGACCCTTGCCGATGCAAAATGATCCAGGCAATCGATTGCAGTCAAAAAAATCTCAGTATTCCTAATAGTTTTTGAATTATGAACTATTTTTTACTTATTATAAGTTTTTGATTTTATATATTTTCTCCACTTACGGCTATACTATTCGAAACAGTGGAACTGTTTGGACACTTGCCGATGTAAAATGATTCAGGTAATCGATTGAAGTCAAAAAAATCTCAGTGTTCCTAATAGTTTTTGAATTATAAACTATTTTTTACTTTTTATAAATTTTTTATTTTATTTATTTTTTCCACTTACGGCTATACTATATTCGAAAGAGTGGTACTATTTCGACCTTTGTCGATGCAAAATGATCCAGGCAATCGATTGATGTCAAAAAAATCGCAGTATTTCTAATAGTTTTTGAATTATGAACTATTTTTTACTTTTTATAAATTTTAATTTTATTTATTTTCTCCACTTACGGCTATACTATTCGAAACAGTGGAACTGTTTGGACCTTTGCCGATGCAAAATGATCCAGGCAATCGATTGAAGTCAAAAAAATCTCAGTATTCCTAATAGTTTTTGAATTATGAACTATTTTTTACTTTTTATAAATTTTTGATATTATTTATTTTCTCCACTTACGGCTATACTATATTCGAAAGAGTAAAACTATTTGGACGTTTGCCGATGCAAAATGATCCGGGCAATCGATTGATGTCAAAAAAATCGCAGTATTCCTAATAGTTTTTGAATTATGAACTATTTTTTACTTCTCATAAATTTTTGATTTTATTTATTTTCTCCACTTACGGCTATACTATTCGAAACAGTGGAACTGTTTCGACCCCTGCCGATGCAAAATGATCCAGGCAATCGATTGAAGTCAAAAAAATCTTAGTATTCCTAATAGTTTTTGAATTATGAACTATTTTTTACTTTTTATAAATTTTTGATTTTATTTATTTTCTCCACTTACGGCTATACTATTCGAAACAGTGGAACTGTTTCGACCCTTGCCGATGCAAAATAGTTTTTGAATTATAAACTGTTTTTTACTTTTTATAAATTTTTGATTTTATTTATTTTTTCCACTTACGGCTGTACAATAGTCGAAACAGTGGAACTATTTGGACCTTTGCCGATGCAAAATGATCTAGGCAATCGATTGAAGTTCAAAAAAATCGCAGTATTCCTAATAGTTTTTGAATTATGAACTATTTTTTACTTTTTATAAATTTTTGATTTTATTTATTTTTTCCACTTACGGCTATACTATATTCGAAAGTGTGGAACTATTTGGACGTTTGCCGATGCAAAATGATCCGGGCGATCGATTGATGTCAAAAAAATCGCAGTATTCCTAATAGTTTTTGAATTATGAACTATTTTTTACTTTTTATAAATTTTTGATTTTATTTATTTTCTCCACTTACGGCTATACTATTCGAAACAGTGGAACTGTTTCGACCCTTGCCGATGCAAAATAGTTTTTGAATTATGAACTATCTTTTACTTTTTATAAATTTTTGATTTTATTTATTTTCTCCACTTACGGCTATACTATTCGAAACAGTGGAACTGTTTTGACCCTTGCCGGTGCAAAATGATCCAGGCAATCGATTGAAGTTCAAAAAAATCGCAGTATTCCTAATAGTTTTTGAATTATGAACTATTTTTTACTTTTTATAAATTTTTGATTTTGTTTATTTTCTCCATTTATGGCTATACTATTCGAAACAGTGGAACTGCTTCGACCCTTGCCGATGCAAAATGATCCAGGCAATCGATTGCAGTCAAAAAAATTTCAGTATTCCTAATAGTTTTTGAATTATGAACTATTTTTTACTTTTTATAAATTTTTAATTTTATTTATTTTCTCCACTTACGGCTATACTATTCAAAACAGTGGAACTGTTTGGACCTTTGCCGGTGCAAAATGATCCAGGCAATCGATTAAAGTCAAAAAAATCTCAGTATTCCTAATAGTTTTTGAATTATGAACTATTTTTTACTTTTTATAAATTTTTGATATTATTTATTTTCTCCACTTACGGCTATACTATTCGACACAGTGGAACTATTTGGACCTTTGCCGATGCAAGATGATCCAGGCAATCGATTGAAGTTCAAAAACATCGCAGTATTTCTAAGAGTTTTTGAATTATGAACTATTTTATACTTTTTTAAATTTTTGATTTTATTTATTTTTTCCACTTACGGCCATACTATATTCGAAAGAGTGGAACTATTTGGACCTTTGCCGATGCAAAATGATCCGGGCAATCGACTGATGACAAAAAAATCGCAGTATTCCTAATAGTTTTTGAATTATGAACTATTTTTTACTTATTATAAATTTTTGATTTTATTTATTTTCTCCACTTACGGCTATACTATTCGACACAGTGGAACTATTTGGAAGTTTGCCGATGCAAAATGATCCAGGCAATCGTATGCAGGCAAAAAAATTTCAGTATTCCTAATAGTTTTTGAATTATGAACTATTTTTTACTTTTTATAAATTATTAATTTTAATTATTTTCTCCACTTACGGCTATACTATTCAAAACAGTGGAACTGTTTGGACCTTTGCCGATGCAAAATGATCCAGGCAATCGATTGAAGTCAAAAAAATCCCAGTATTCCTAATAGTTTTTGAATTATGAACTATTTTTTACTTTTTATAAATTTTTGATATTATTTATTTTCTCCACTTACGGCTATACTATTCGACACAGTGGAACTATTTGGACCTTTGCCGATGCAAAATGATCCGGGTAATCGACTGATGACAAAAAAATCGCAGTATTCCTAATAGTTTTTGAATTATGAACTATTTTTTACTTATTATAAATTTTTGATTTTATTTATTTTCTCCACTTACGGCTATACTATTCGACACAGTGGAACTATTTGGACATTTGCCGATGCAAAGTGATCCAGGCAATCGATTGAAGTACAAAAACATCGCAGTATTTCTAAGAGTTTTTGAATTATGAACTATTTTTTACTTTTTATAAATTTTTAATTTTATATATTTTCTCCACTTACGGCTATACTATTCGAAACAGTGGAACTGTTAGGACACTTGCCGATGCAAAATGATTGAGGTAATCGATTGAAGTCAAAAAATTCTCAGTATTCCTAATAGTTTTTGAATTATGAACTATTTTTTACTTTTTACAAATTTTTGATTTTATTTATTTTCTCGACTTATTCTTCATCAAAAACACGACTAATGTCTAAGTTTGGATAAAAACGCTTTACTTGTAGCCATATTTTGCTTAACGAACCGAATATAATTTAGTAAATCAGACTGAGAATGCTTTAGTCTGGATCAAAAGAACGATTTTTATTAAAATTTAAAAGAAAACGACTAATTTCGAAATATTATTTACACAGAACCGAGTCAAACACGAGTTAAACTTAAACAAAACAGACTGTAAACGTTTTATGTCGCTTCAAAAGAACGATTCATATTATAATTTGGAAGAAACCTGCTTATTTCGGCAGCTTTCTTACTTAGAAACGAGTTAAACCTTACCAAACCAAACTAAAAACATCTTATTTCGCCTCAAAAACACCATTAATGTTACAGTTTAAAAAAAACACCGTATTTGGGTCTGCTTTTGCATAAAGAAACGAGTATAATTTAATAAAACAGACTGAGAACTTTCTAGATTAGTTTGAAGGAACGATTAATTTTATAATTTTGAAGAAAAGAACTCAATTCGAAGGATTCGTCTTCTTCTTATTATTATTATTATTATTATCATTATTACTATTGTTATTATTATTATTATTATTATTATTATTATTATTATTATTACAATTTCATTATTATTATTATTATTATATATATTTTTTTTATTATTATTTTAATAATTTAAAACCAACTATAACTTCGAATAGTGAACGGTTTATGCACCAGTTTGTAAGAACATGGTTAATTTTTGACAAATATTTGCTTAAAAACCTGAAGACTTACACAAAGCAAATTGAAAACATCTTATTCTAGTTCAAAATAACAAATTACGTTTACAAGACATACTGAAAACGCTTTAGTCAGGCTCAAAAGAACGAATTATGACCTAAATAAACCTAAATAAACGAGTATATTTAATAAAACAGACTGAAAACGTTATATTCTGGCTCAAAAGAACGATTGATGCAATAATTTGGAAGCAAATGGCTTATTTCTTAAAATCATACAGAACATACTGAAAACGCTTTATTCTGGCTCAAAGGAACGAATTATGTTATAGTTTGATCAAAAACAGTGAATTTCAAACAATTTTTTGCTTAAAGAATCGAGTATATTTAATAAAGCAGACAGAAAGCGCTTTATTCTAGCTCATCAGAACGATTGATGCAATAATTTGGAAGCAAAGGGAATATTTCGAAGGTTTTTTTGCTTAGAATCCGGCAAAACTTATACAAATCGGGCCGAAAACGTTTTATTTCGCTTCAAAAAAGCGATATATATTATAATTCGAAAGAGAACGGCTTATTTCGAAAGATTTTTAGCTCCAAAACCAGCAAACGCCTCAAAAAGACGTTCTATGTTACAGTTTGTAGAAAAGCGACTTATTTAAGCACAAAAGTACAAATTATTCAATAGTTTGAATGAAAAAAGGGCTTCTCTCGGTAGATTCTTTGCTTAGAAACGAGAAAAAGCACTAATTTTAAAGAAAAACCTTTATTTTAAACAATTTCTTTTCTTAGAATCGAGAAATCTCCCAGGATTGGATTTAATTAGTGCTTGAACTGTTTTCATGTGACAATAAAACGTTTTCACTCTGCTTTATTAAAGTTTGCTTAATTTGAAGCCATGAATAGTTCGAAATAAACCGTTTTCTTTTAATCTATAACATAATTCGTTCTTTTGAGCAAGAATAAAGAGTTTTGAGTCTGTTTCATTAAATATACTCGTATCTTTAAGCAAAAAATAGTCTGAAATTTGCCGTTTTAGTTTAAACTATAACATAATTCGTTCTTTTGAGCCTGAATTGAGCGTTTTTAGTATGTTTTGTAACTGTTTGCTGGTTTCGAAGCTAAGAATCGTTTGAAATAAGCCGTTTTCTTTCGAATTATAATATATATCGCTTATTTGTAGCGAACTAAGACGTTTTCGGCTCGATTTACATAAGTTTTACTGGATTCTAAGTAAATAATCTTTCGAAATTAGCTATTTGCTTTCAATTTATTGCATCAATCGTTCTTTTGAGCAAGAATAAAGCGTTTTCGGTCTGTTTTATTAAATATACTCGTTTCTTTAAGCAAAAAATTGTCTGAAATTCACTGTTTTTGTTCAAACTATAATATAATTCGTTCTTTTGAGCCAGAATAAAGCGTTTGCAGTATGTTTTGTAAACGTTTGCTGGTTTCGAAGCTAAGAATCGTTCGAAATAAGCCGTTTTCTTTCGAATTATAATATATATCGCTTATTTGAAGCGAACTAAGACGTTTTCGGCTCGATTTACATAAGTTTTACTGGATTCTAAGTAAATAATCTTTCGAAATTAGCCATTTGCTTTCAAATTATTGCACCAATCGTCCTTTTGAGCAAGAATAAAGCGTTTTCGGTCTGTTTTATTAAATATACTCGTTTCTTTAAGCAAAAAATTGTCTGAAATTCTCTGATTTTGTTGAAACTATAATATAATTCGTTCTTTTGAGCCAGAATAAAGCGTTTGCAGTATGTTTTGTAAACGTTTGCTGGTTTCGAAGCTAAGAGTCGTTCGAAATAAGCCGTTTTCTTTCGAATTATAATATATATCGCTTTTTTGAAGCGAACTTAGACGTTTTCGGTGGGATTTGCATAAGTTTTACTGGATTCTAAGCAAAAAAACCTTCGAAATTTTCCCTTTGCTTCTAAATTATTGCATTAATCGTTCTTTTGAGCAAGGATATAGCGTTTTCAGTGTGTTTTATTAAATATTCTCGTTTCGTTAAGCAAAAAATAGTCTGAAATTTGCCGTTTTTGTTTAAACTATAATATAATTCGTTCTTCTGAGCCTGAATAGAGCGTTTTTAGTATGCTTTTTAAACGTTTGCTGGTTTCAAAGATAAGAATCGTTCGAAATAAGCCGTTTTCTTTCGAATTATAATATATATCGCTTTTTTGAAGCGAACTAAGACGTTTTCGGCTCCATTTGTGTAAGTTTTACTGGATTCTAAGCACAAAATGTTTTGAAATAAGCCATTTGCTTCCAAATTCATGCATCAATCGTTCTTTTGAGCCAGAATAAAGCGTTTTCACTCTGTTTTATTAAATATACTTGTTTATTTAGGCAATCAATCGTACGGAATAAGCCCTTTTTGTTCAAACTATAGCATAATTCGTTCTTTTGAGCCTGATTAAAGCGTTTTCAGTATGTCTTGTAAACGTTTGCTCGTTTCAAAGCTAATAAACGTCCAAAATAATCTGTTTTTATCAAAACTATAACATTATTTGTTATTTTGAACTTGAATAAGATGTTTTCAATTTGCTTTGTGTAAGTCTTCAGGTTTTTAAGCAAATATTTGTCAAAAATTAACAATGTTCTTACCAACAGGTGCATAAACCGTTCACTATTCGAAAGTTATAGTTGGTTTTAAATTATTATTAAAATAATAATAAAAAAATATATATAATAATAATAATAATAATAATAATAATAATAATAACAATAATAATAATAATAATAATAATAATAATAATAATAATAGTAATAATAATATAATAATAATAATAAGAAGAAGAAGAAGAAGACGAATCCTTCGAATTGAGTTCTTTTCTTCAAAATTATAAATTTAATCGTTCCTTCAAACTAATCTAGAAAGTTCTCAGTCTGTTTTATTAAATTATACTCGATTCTTTATGCAAAAGCAGAACCAAATAAGGTGTTTTTTTTAAACTGTAACATTAATGGTGTTTTTGAAGCGAAATAAGATGTTTTTAGTTTGGTTTGGTAAGGTTTTACTCGTTTCTAAGCAAAAAAGCTGCCGAAATAAGCAGGTTTCTTCCAAATTATAATATGAATCGTTCTTTTGAAGCGACATAAAACGTTTACAGTCTGTTTAGTTTAAGTTTAACTCGTGTTTGACTCGTTTCTGTGTAAATAATATTTCGAAATTAGTCGTTTTCTTTTAAATTTTAATAAAAATCGTTCATTGATCCAGACTAAAGCATTCTCAGTCTGATTTACTAAATTATATTCGGTTCGTTAAGCAAAAAATGGCTCCAAATAAAGCGTTTTTATCCAAACTGAGACATTAGTCGTGTTTTTGATGAAGAATAAGTCGAGAAAATAAATAAAATCAAAAATTTATAAAAAGTAAAAAATAGTTCATAATTCAAAAACTATTAGGAATACTGCGATTTTTTTGACTTCAATCGATTGCCTGAATCATTTTGCATCGACAAAGGTCCAAATAGTTCCACTGTTTCGGATAGTAGAGCCGTAAGTGGAAAAAATAAATAAAATTAAAAATTTATAAAAAGTAAAAAATAATTCATAATTCAAAAACTATTAGGAATACTGAGAATTTTTTTGACTTCAATCGATTGCCTGGATCATTTTGCATCGGCAAGGGTCGAAACAGTTCCACTGTTTCGAATAGTATAGCCGTAAGTGGAGAAATTAAATAAAATCAAAAATTTATAAAAAGTAAAAAATAGTTCATAATTCAAAAACTATTAGGAATACTGCGATTTTTTTGAAGTCAATCGATTACCTGGATAATTTTGCATCGGCAAGAGTCCAAACAGTTCCACTGTTTCGAATAGTATATCCGTAAGTGGAGACAATATATAAAATCAAAAATTTATAAAAAGTAAAAAATAGTTCATAATTCAAAAACTATTAGGAATACTGCGATTTTTTTGAATTTCAATCGATTGCCTGGATCATTTTGCATCGGCAAAGGTCCAAATAGTTCCACTGTTTCGAATATAGTATAGCCGTAAATGGAAAAAATAAATAAAATCAAAAATTTATAAAAAGTAAAAAATAGTTCATAATTCAAAAACTATTAGGAATACTGAGATTTTTTTGACTTCAATCGATTGCGTGAATCATTTTGCATCGGCAAGGGTCGAAAGAGTTCCACTGTTTCGAATAGTATGGCCGTAAGTGGAGAAAATAAATAAAATCAAAAATTTATAAAAAGTAAATAATAGTTCATAATTCAAAAACTATTAGGAACACTGAAAATTTTTTTGACTTCAATCGATTGCCTGGATCATTTTGCATCGGCAAGGGTCGAAACAGTCCCACTGTTTCGAATAGTATAGCCGTAAGTGGAGAAAATAAATAAAATCAAAAATTTATAAAAAGTAAAAAATAGTCATAATTCAAAAACTATTAGGAATACTGCGATTTTTTTGAATTCAATCGATTACCTGGATCATTTTGCATCGGCAAGAGTCCAAACAGTTCCACTGTTTCGAATAGTATAGCCGTAAGTGGAGAAAATAAATAAAATCAAAAATTTATAAAAAGTAAAAAATAGTTTATAATTCAAAAACTATTAGGAATACTGCGATTTTTTTGACTTCAATCGATTGCCTGAATCATTTTGCATCGACAAAGGTCCAAATAGTTCCACTGTTTCGAATAGTAGAGCCGTAAGTGGAAAAAATAAATAAAATTAAAAATTTATAAAAAGTAAAAAATAATTCATAATTCAAAAACTATAAGGAATACTGCGATTTGTATGACTTCAATCGATTACCTGGATCATTTTGCATTGGCAAAGGTCCAAACAGTTCCACTGTTTCGAATAGTATAGCCGTAAGTGGAGAAAATATATAAAATCAAAAATTTATAAAAAGTAAGTAATAGTTCATAATTCAAAAACTATTAGGAATACTGAGAATTTTTTTGACTTCAATCGATTGCCTGGATCATTTTGCATCGGCAAGGGTCGAAACAGTTCCACTGTTTCGAATAGTATAGCCGTAAGTGGAGAAATTAAATAAAATCAAAAATTTATAAAAAGTAAAAAATAGTTCATAATTCAAAAACTATTAGGAATACTGCGATTTTTTTGAACTTCAATCGATTGCCCGAATCATTTTGCATCGGCAAAGGTCCAAATAGTTTCACTGTTTTGAATATAGTATAGCCGTAAGTGGAAAAAATAAATAAAATCAAAAATTTATAAAAAGTAAAAAATAGTTCATAATTCAAAAACTATTAGGAATACTGCGATTTTTTTCAACTTCAATCGATTGCCTGGATCATTTTGCATCGGCAAAGGTCCAAATAGTTCCACTCTTTCGAATATAGTATAGCCGTAAGTGGAGAAATTAAATAACATCAAAAATTTATAAAAAGTAAAAAATAGTTCATAATACAAAAACTATTAGAAATACTGCGATTTTTTTGACTTCAATCGATTGCTTGGATCATTTTGCATCGGCAAAGGTCCAAATAGTTCCACTGTTTCGAATAGTATAGCCGTAAGTGGAAAAAATAAATAAAATCAAAAATTTATAAAAAGTAAATAATAGTTCATAATTCAAAAACTATTAGGAATACTGAGAATTTTTTTGACTTTAGTCGATTGCCTGGATCATTTTGCATCGGCAAGGGTCGAAACAGTCCCACTGTTTCGAATAGTATAGCCGTAAGTGGAGAAAATAAATAAAATCAAAAATTTATAAAAAGTAAAAAACAGTTCATAATTCAAAAACTATTAGGAATACTGCGATTTTTTTGAATTCAATCGATTACCTGGATAATTTTGCATCGGCAAGAGTCTAAACAGTTCCACTGTTTCGAATAGTATAGCCGTAAGTGGAGACAATATATAAAATCAAAAATTTATAAAAAGTAAAAAATAGTTCATAATTCAAAAACTATTAGGAATACTGCGATTTTTTTGAATTTCAATCGATTGCCTGGATCATTTTGCATCGGCAAAGGTCCAAATAGTTCCACTGTTTCGAATATAGTATAGCCGTAAATGGAAAAAATAAATAAAATCAAAAATTTATAAAAAGTAAAAAATAGTTCATAATTCAAAAACTATTAGGAATACTGAGATTTTTTTGACTTCAATCGATTGCGTGGATCATTTTGCATCGGCAAGGGTCGAAAGAGTTCCACTGTTTCGAATAGTATAGCCGTAAGTGGAGAAAATAAATAAAATCAAAAATTTATAAAAAGTAAATAATAGTTCATAATTCAAAAACTATTAGGAACACTGAAAATTTTTTTGACTTCAATCGATTGCCTGGATCATTTTGCATCGGCAAGGGTCGAAACAGTCCTACTGTTTCGAATAGTATAGCCGTAAGTGGAGAAAATAAATAAAATCAAAAATTTATAAAAAGTAAAAAATAGTTCATAATTTAAAAAACTATTAGGAATACTGCGATTTTTTTGAATTCAATCGATTACCTGGATCATTTTGCATCGGCAAGAGTCCAAACAGTTCCACTGTTTCGAATAGTATAGCCGTAAGTGGAGACAATATATAAAATCAAAAATTTATAAAAAGTAAAAAATAGTTCATAATTTAAAAACTATTGGGAATACTGCGATTTTTTTACATCAGTCGATTGCCTGGATCATTTTGCATCGGCAAAGGTCCAAATAGTTCCAATCTTTCGAATATAGTATAGCCGTAAGTGGAAAAAAAAAATAAAATCAAAAATTTATAAAAAGTAAAAAATAGTTTATAATTCAAAAACTATTAGGAATACTGGGATTTTTTTGACTTCAATCGATTGCTTGGATCATTTTGCATCGGCAAAGATCCAAATAGTTCCACTGTTTCGAATAGTATAGCCGTAAGTGGAAAAAATAAATAAAATCAAAAATTTATAAAAAGTAAATAATAGTTCATAATTCAAAAACTATTAGGAATACTAAGAATTTTTTTGACTTCAATCGATTGCCTGGATCATTTTGCATCGGCAAGGGTCGAAACAGTCCCACTGTTTCGAATAGTATAGCCGTAAGTGGAGAAAATAAATAAAATCAAAAATTTATAAAAAGTAAAAAATAGTTCATAATTAAAAACTATTAGGAATACTGCGATTTTTTTGAATTCAATCGATTACCTGAATCATTTTGCATCGGCAAGAGTCCAAACAGTTCCACTGTTTCGAATAGTATAGCCGTAAGTGGAGACAATATATAAAATCAAAAATTTATAAAAAGTAAAAAATAGTTCATAATTCAAAAACTATTAGGAATACTGAGATTTTTATGACTTCAATCGATTACCTGGATCATTTTGCATCGGCAAGTGTCCAAACAGTTCCACTGTTTCGAATAGTATAGCCGTAAGTGAAAAAAGAATCTAAATAAAATCAAAAATTTATAAAAAGTAAATAATAGTTCATAATTCAAAAACTATTAGGAATAGTGAGATTTTTTTGACTTCAATCGGTTGTGTGGATTATTTTGCATCGGCAATGTTGCAAACAGTTCCACTGTTTCGAATAGTATAGCCGTAAGTGGAGAAAATAAATAAAATCAAAAATTTATAAAAAGTAAAAAATAGTTCACAATTCAAAAACTATGAGGAATACTGGGATTTTTTTGACTTCAATCGATTGCTTGGATCATTTTGCATCGGCAAAGATGCAAATAGTTCCACTGTTTCGAATAGTATAGCCGTAAGTGGAAAAAACAAATAAAATCAAAAATTTATAAAAAGTAAATAATAGTTCATAATTCAAAAACTATTAGGAATACTAAGAATTTTTTTGACTTCAATCGATTGCCTGGATCATTTTGCATCGGCAAAGGTCCAAATAGTTCCACTGTTTCGAATATAGTATAGCCGTAAGTGGAGAAATTAAATAAAATCAAAAATTTATAAAAAGTAAAAAATAGTTCATAATTCAAAAACTATTAGGAATACTGCGATTTTTTTGAATTCAATCGATTACCTGGATCATTTTGCAAAGGCAAGTGTCCAAACAGTTCCACTGTTTCGAATAGTATAGCCGTAAGTGGAGAAAATAAATAAAATCAAAAATTTATAAAAAGTAAAAAATAGTTCATAATTCAAAAACTATTAGGAATACTGAGATTTTTTTGACTTCAATCGGTTGTGTGGATCATTTTGCATCGGCAAAGGTCCAAACAGTTCCACTGTTTCGAATAGTATAGCCGTAAGTGGAGAAAATTAATAAAATCAAAAATTTATAAAAAGTAAAAAATAGTTCATAATTCAAAAACTATTAGGAATACTGGGATTTTTTTGACTTCAATCGATTGCTTGGATCATTTTGCATCGGCAAAGATCCAAATAGTTTCACTGTTTCGAATAGTATAGCCGTAAGTGGAGAAAATAAATAAAATCAAAAATTTATAAAAAGTAAAAAATAGTTCATAATTCAAAAACTATTAGGAATACTGCGCTTTTTTTGACTTCAATCGATTACCTGGATCATTTTGCATCGGCAAAGGTCCAAATAGTTCCATTGTTTCGGATAGTATAGCCGTAAGTGGAGAAATTAAATAAAATCAAAAATTTATAAAAATTAAAAAATAGTTCATAATTCAAAAACTATGAGGAATACTGCGATTTTTTTGAACTTCAATCGATTGCCTGAATCATTTTGCATCGGCAAAGGTCCAAATAGTTCCACTGTTTTGAATATAGTATAGCCGTAAGTGGAAAAAATAAATAAAATCAAAAATTTATAAAAAGTAAAAAATAGTTCATAATTCAAAAACTATTAGGAATACTGCAATTTTTTTGAACTTCAATCGATTGCCTGGATCATTTTGCATCGGCAAAGGTCCAAATAGTTCTACTCTTTCGAATATAGTATAGCCGTAAGTGGAAAAAATAAATAAAATCAAAAATTTATAAAAAGCAAAAAATAGTTCATAATTCAAAAACTATTAGGAATACTGCGATTTTTTTGACTTCAATCGATTACCTGGATCATTTTGCATCGGCAAAGGTCCAAACAGTTCCACTGTTTCGAATAGTATAGCCGTAAGTGGAGAAAATATATAAAATCAAAAATTTATAAAATGTAAAAAATAGTTCATAATTCAAAAACTATTAGGAATACTGCGATTTTTGTGAATTCAATCGATTACCTGGGTTATTTTGCATCGAAACAGTGGAACTATTTGGACCTTTGCCAATGCAAAATGATCCAGACAATCGATTGAAGTCAAAAAAATCGCAGTATTCCTAATAGTTTTTGAATTATGAACTCTTCTTTACTTTTTATAAATTTTTGATTTTATATATTTTTTCCACTTACGGCTATACTATTCGAAACAGTGGAACTGTTTGGACACTTGCCGATGCAAAATGATCCAGGTAATCGATTGAAGCCAAAAAAATCTCAGTATTCTTAATAGTTTTTGAATTATGAACTATTTTTTACTTTTTATAAATTTTTGATTTTATTTATTTTTTCCACTTACGGCTATACTATATTCGAAAGAGTGGAACTATTTGGACCTTTGCCGATGCAAAATGATCCGGGCAATCGATTGATGACAAAAAAATCGCAGTATTCCTAATAGTTTTTGAATTATGAACTATTTTTTACTTATTATAAATTTTTGATTTTGTTTATTTTCTCCACTTATGGCTATACTATTCGAAACAGTAGAACTGTTTTAACCCTTGCCGATGCAAAATAATCCAGGCAATCGATTGAAGTTCAAAAAAATCGCAGTATTTCTAAGAGTTTTTGAATTATGAACTATTTTTTACTTTTTATAAATTTTTGATTTTATTTATTCTCTCCACTTACGGCTATACTATTCGAAACAGTGGAACTGTTTCGATCCTTGCCGATGCAAAATGATCCAGGCAATCGATTGAAGTCAAAAAAATCGCAGTATTCCTAATAGTTTTTGAATTATGAACTATTTTTTACTTTTTATAAATTTTTGATTTTATTTATTTTCTCTACTTACGGCTATACTATTCGAAACAGTAGAACTGTTTCCACCCTTGCCGATGCAAAATGATCCAGGCAATCGATTGATGACAAAAAAATCGCAGTATTCCTAATAGTTTTTGAATTATGAACTATTTTTTACTTATTATAAATTTTTGATTTTGTTTATTTTCTCCACTTATGGCTATACTATTCGAAACAGTAGAACTGTTTTAACCCTTGCCGATGCAAAATAATCCAGGCAATCGATTGAAGTTCAAAAAAATCGCAGTATTTCTAAGAGTTTTTGAATTATGAACTATTTTTTACTTTTTATAAATTTTTGATTTTATTTATTTTTTCCACTTACGGCTATACTATTCGAAACAGTGGAACTGTTTGGACACTTGCCGATGTAAAATGATTCAGGTAATCGATTGAAGTCAAAAAAATCTCAGTATTCCGAATAGTATTTGAATTATGAACTATTCTTCACTTTTAATAAATTTTTGATTTTATTTATTTCTTCCACTTACGGCTATACTATATTCGAAAGAGTAGAACTATTTGGACCTTTGCCGATGCAAAATGATCCAGGCAATCGATTGATGTCAAAAAAATGGCAGTATTCCTAATAGTTTTTGAATTATAAACTATTTTTTACTTTTTATAAATTTTTTATTTTAATTATTTTCTCCACTTACGGCTATACTATTCGAAACAGTGGAACTGTTTCTACTCTTGCCGATGCAAAATGATCCAGGCAATCGATTAAAGTCAAAAAAATTTCGGTATTCCTAATGGATTTTGAATTATGAACAATTTTTTACTTTTTATAAATTTTTGATTTTATTTATTTTTTCCACTTACGGCTATACTATATTCGAAACAGTGGAACTATTTGGACCTTTGCCGATGCAAAATGATCCAAGCAATCGATTGAAGTTAAAAAAATCGCAGTATTCCTAATAGTTTTTGAATTATGAACTATTTTTTACTTTTTATAAATTTTTGATTTTATTTATTTTCTCCACTTACGGCTATACTATTCGAAACAGTGGAACTGTTTCGACCCTTGCCGATGCAAAATGATCTAGGCAATCGATTGAAGTCAAAAATATCTCAGTATTCCTAAGAGTTTTTGAATTATGAACTATTTTTTACTTTTTATAAATTTTTGATTTAATTTATTTTTTCCACTTACGGCTATACTATATTCGAAACAGTGGAACTATTTGGACCCTTGCCGATGCAAAATGATCCAGGCAATCGATTGAAGTCAAAAAAATCTCAGTATTCCTAATAGTTTTTGAATTATGAACTATTTTTACTTTTTATAAATTTTTTATTTTTTTTATTTATTCCACTTACGGCTATACTATATTCGAAAGCGTGGAACTATTTGGACCTTTGCCGATGCAAAATGATCCAGGCAATCGATTGATGTCAAAAAAATCGCAGTATTCCTAATAGTTTTTGAATTATGAACTATTTTTTACTTTTTATAAATTTTTGGCTTTATTTATTTTCTCCACTTACGGCTATACTATTCGAAACAGTGGAACTGTTTCGACCCTTGCCGATGCAAAATGATCTAGGCAATCGATTGAAGTCAAAAAAATCTCAGTATTCCTAATAGTTTTTGAATTATGAACTATTTTTTACTTTTTATAAATTTTTGATTTTATTTATTTTTTTCACTTACGGCTATACTATATTCGAGACAGTTCAACTATTTGGACCTTTGCCGATGCAAAATGATCCAGGCAATCGATTGAAGTCAAAAAAATCTCAGTATTCCTAATAGTTTTTGAATTATGAACTATTTTTACTTTTTATAAATTTTTGATTTTATTTATTTTTTCTACTTACGGCTATACTATATTCGAAAGAGTGGAACTATTTGGACCTTTGCCGATGCAAAATGATCCAGGCAATCGATTGATGTCAAAAAAATCGCAGTATTCCTAATAGTTTTTGAATTATGAAATATTATTTACTTTTTATAAATTTTTGATTTTATTTATTTTCTCCACTTACGGCTATACTATTCGAAACAGTGGAACTGTTTAGACCTTTGCCGATGCAAAATGATCCAAGCAATCGATTGAAGTCAAAAAAATCGCAGTATTCCTAATAGTTTTTGAATTATGAACTATTTTTTACTTTTTATAAATTTTTGATTTTATTTATTTTCTCCACTTACGGCTATACTATTCGAAACATTGGAACAGTTTCGACCCTTGCCGATGCAAAATGATCTAGGCAATCGATTGAAGTCAAAAAAATCTCAGTATTCCTAATAGTTTTTGAATTATGAACTATTTTTTACTTTTTATAAATTTTTGATTTTATTTTTTTTTTCCACTTACGGCTATACTATATTCGAGACAGTGGATCTATTTGGACCTTTGCCGATGCAAAATGATCCAGGCAATCGATTGAAGTCAAAAAAATCTCAGTATTCCTAATAGTTTTTGAATTATGAACTATTTTTTACTTTTTATAAATTTTTGATTTTAATTATTTTTTCCACTTACGGCTATACTATATTCGAAAGCGTGGAACTATTTGGACCTTTGCCGATGCAAAATGATCCAGGCAATCGATTGATGTCAAAAAATCGCAGTATTCCTAATAGTTTTTGAATTATGAAATATTCTTTACTTTTTATAAATTTTTGATTTTATTTATTTTCTCCACTTACGGCTATACTATTCGAAACAGTGGAACTGTTTAGACCTTTGCCGATGCAAAATGATCCAGGTAATCGATTGGAGTCAAAAAAATCTCAGTATTCCTAATAGTTTTTGAATTATGAACTATTTTTTACTTTTTATAAATTTTTGATTTTATTTATTTTCTCCACTTACGGCTCTACTATTCGAAACAGTGGAACTATTTGGACTTTTGCCGAAGCAAGATGATCCAGGCAATCGATTGAAGTCAAAAAAATCGCAGTATTCCTAATAGTTTGTGAATTATGAACTATTCTTTACTTTTTATAAATTTTTGATTTTATTTATTTTCTCCACTTACGGCTATACTATTCGAAACAGTGGAACTGTTTAGACCTTTGCCGATGCAAAATGATCCAGGTAATCGATTGGAGTCAAAAAAATCTCAGTATTCCTAATAGTTTTTGAATTATAAACTATTTTTTACTTTTTATAATTTTTTGATTTTATTTATTTTTTCCACTTACGGCTCTACTATTCGAAACAGTGGAACTATTTGGACTTTTGCCGAAGCAAGATGATCCAGGCAATCGATTGAAGTCAAAAAAATCGCAGTATTCCTAATAGTTTTTGAATTATGAACTATTTTTTACATTTTATAAATTTTTGATTTAATTTATTTTCTCCACTCACGGCTATACTATTCGAAACAGTTGAACTGTTTCGACCCTTGCCGATGCAAAATGATCCGGGCAATCGATTGAAGTCAAAAAAATCTCAGTATTCCTAATTGTTTTTGAATTATGAACTATTAATTACTTTTTACAAATTTTTGATTTTATTTATTTTCTCGACTTATTCTTCATCAAAAACACGACTAATGTCTCAGTTTGGATAAAAACGCTTTACTTGGAGCCATTTTTTGCTTAACGAACCGAATACAATTTAGTAAATCAGACTGAGAATGCTTTAGTCTGGATCAAATGAACGATTTTTATTAAAATTTAAAAGAAAACGACTAATTTCGAAATATTATTTACACAGAACCGAGTCAAACACGAGTTAAACTTAAACAAAACAGACTGTAAACGTTTTATGTCGCTTCAAAAGAACGAATCATATTATAATTTGGAAGAAACCTGCTTATTTCGGCAGCTTTTTTACTTAGAAACGAGTAAAACCTTACCAAACCAAACTAAAAACATCTTATTTCGCCTCAAAAACACCATTAATGTTACAGTTTAAAAAAAAACACCTTATTTGGTTCTGCTTTTGCATAAAGAAACGAGTATAATTTAATAAAACAGACTGAGAACTTTCTAGATTAGTTTGAAGGAACGATTAAATTTATAATTTTGAAGAAAAGAACTCAATTCGAAGGATTCGTCTTCTTCTTCTTCTTCTTTTTCTTATTATTATTATTATCATTATTACTATTGTTATTATTATTATTATTATTATTATTATTATTATTATTATTATTATTATTATTATTATTATTATTATTATTATTATTATTATTATTATTATATATTTTTTTTATTATTTTAATAATTTAAAACCAACTATAACTTCGAATAGTGAACGGTTTATGCACCAGTTTGTAAGAACATGGTTAATTTTTGACAAATATTTGCTTAAAAACATGAAGACTTACACAAAGCAAATTGAAAACATCTTATTCTAGTTCACAATAACAAATTATGTTATAGTTTCGATAAAAACAGCTTATTTTGGACGTTTATTAGCTTTGAAACGAGCAAACATTTACAAGACATACTGAAAACGTTTTATTCTGGCTCAAAAGAACGATTGATGCATAAATTTGGAAGCAAATGGCTTATTTCGAAAGATTTTTTGCTAAGAATCCAGTAAAACTTACATAAATCGAGCCGAAAACATTTTAGTTAGCTTAAAAAAAGCGATATATATTATAATTCGAAAGAAAACGGTTTATTTCGAACGATTCTTAGCTTTGAAACCATCAAACGTTTACAAAGCATACTGAAAAGGCTTTATTCTGGACCAAAAAATCGAATTATGTTATAGTTTGTACAAAAACAGTGAATTTCAGACAATTTTTTGCTTAAAGAAACGAGTATATTTAATAAAACAGATTGAAAACGCTTTATTCTGGCTCAAAAGTACGATTGACGCAATAATTTGTAAACAAATGGCTTATTTCGAAAGACTATTTGCTTAGAATCCAGGAAAACTAACACAAATGGAGCCGAAAACGTCGTAGTTCGCTTCAAAAATCGATATATATTATAATTCGAAAGAAAACTGCTTATTTCGAACGATTCTTATCTTTGAAACCAGCAAACGTTTACAAAGCATACTGAAAACGCTCGATTCAGGATCAGAAGAACGAATTATGTTATAGTTTAAACAAAAACGACTATTTTTTGCTTATAGAAGCGAGTATATTTAATAAAACAGACTGAAAACGCTTTATTCTTGCTCAAATGAACGATTGATGCAATAATTTGGAAGCAAAGGGAATATTTCGAAGGTTTTTTTTGCTTAGAATCCAGCAAAACTTATACAAATCGAGCCGAAATCGTTTTATTTCGCTTCAAAAATGCGATATAAATTATAATTCGAAAGAAAGCGGCTTATTTCGAACGATTCTGAGCTTTGAAAACAGCAAACGTTTACAAAACATACTGAAAACGCTTTATTCTGGCTCAAAGGAACGAATTATGTTATAGTTTGATCAAAAACAGTGAATTTCAAACAATTTTTTGCTTAAAGAATCGAGTATATTTAATAAAGCAGACAGAAAACGCTTTATTCTAGCTCATCAGAACGATTGATGCAATAATTTGGAAGCAAAGGGAATATTTCGAAGGTTTTTTTTGCTTAGAATCCAGCAAAACTTATACAAATCGGGCCGAAAACGTTTTATTTCGCTTCAAAAAAGCGATATTTATTATAATTCGAAAGAAAACGGCTTATTTCAAAAGATTCTTAGCTCCAAAACCAGCAAACGCCTCAAAAAGACGTTCTATGTTACAGTTTGTAGAAAAGCGACTTATTTAAGCACAAAAGTACAAATTATTCAATAGTTTGAATAAAAAAAGGGTTTCTCTCGGTAGATTCTTTGCTTAGAAACGAGAAAAGGCACTAATTTTAAAGAAAAACCTTTATTTTAGACAATTTCTTTTCTTAAAATCGAGAAATCTCCCAGGATTGGCTTTAATTAGTGCTGGAACTGTTTTCTTGTGACAATAAAACGTTTTCACTCTGCTTTATTAAAGTTTGCTTAATTTGAAGCCAAGAGTAGTTCGAAATAAACCGTTTTCTTTTAATCTATAACATAATTCGTTCTTTTGAGCAAGAATAAAGAGTTTTGAGTCTGTTTCATTAAATATACTCGTTTCTTTAAGCAAAAAATAGTCAGAAATTTGCCGTTTTAGTTAAAACTATAACATAATTCGTTCTTTTGAGCCTGAATTGAGCGTTTTTAGTATGTTTTGTAAACGTTTGCTGGTTTCGAAGCTAAGAATCGTTCGAAATAAGCCGTTTTCTTTCGAATTATAATATGTATCGCTTATTTGAAGCGAACTAAGATGTTTTCGGCTCGATTTACATAAGTTTTACTGGATTCTATGTAAATAATCTTTCGAAATTAGCCATTTGCTTTCAAATTATTGCATCAATCGTTCTTTTGAGCAAGAATAAAGCGTTTTTGGTCTGTTTTATTAAATATACTCGTTTCTTTAAGCAAAAAATTGTATGAAATTCACTGTTTTTGTTCAAACTATAATATAATTCGTTCTTTTGAGCCAGAATAAAGCGTCTGCAGTATGTTTTGTAAACGTTTGCTGGTTTCGAAGCTAAGAGTCGTTTTAAATAAGCCGTTTTCTTTCGAATTATAATATATATCGCTTTTTTGAAGCGAACTTAGACGTTTTCGGTGGGATTTGCATAAGTTTTACTGGATTCTAAGCAAAATAACCTTCGAAATTTTCCCTTTGCTTCTAAATTATTGCATTAATCGTTCTTTTAAGCAAGGATATAGCGTTTTCAGTGTGTTTTATTAAATATTCTCGTTTCGTTAAGCAAAAAATAGACTGAAATTTGCCGTTTTTGTTTAAACTATAACATAATTCGTTCTTCTGAGCCTGAATAGAGCGTTATTAGTATGCTTTTTAAATGTTTGCTGGTTTTAAAGATAAGAATCGTTCGAAATAAGCCGTTTTCTTTCGAATTATAATATATATCGCTTTTCTGAAGCGAACTAAGACGTTTTCGGCTCCATTTGTGTAAGTTTTACTGGATTCTAAGCAAAAAATGTTTCGAAATAAGCCATTTACTTCCAAATTCATGCATCAATCGTTTTTTTGAGCCAGAATAAAGCGTTTTCACTCTGTTTTATTAAATATACTCGTTTATTTAGGCAATCAATCGTACGGAATAAGCCCTTTTTGTTCAAACTATAGCATAATTCGTACTTTTGAGCCTGATTAAAGCGTTTTCAGTATGTCTTGTAAACGTTTGCTCGTTTCAAAGCTAATAAACGTCCAAAATAATCTGTTTTTATCAAAACTATAACATTATTTGTTATTTTGAACTTGAATAAGATGTTTTCAATTTGATTTGTGTAAGTCTTCAGGTTTTTAAGCAAATATTTGTCAAAAATTAACAATGTTCTTAACAACTGGTGCATAAACCGTTCACTATTCGAAAGTTATAGTTGGTTTTAAATTATTATTAAAATAATAATAAAAAAATATATATAATAATAATAATTATAATAATAATAATAAAAATAATAATAATAATAATAATAATAATAATAATAATAATAATAATAATAATAATAATAATAATAATAATAACAATAATAATAATAATAATAATAATAATAATACTAATAAGAAGAAGAAGATGAAGAAGAAGAAGAAGAAGAAGAAGACGAATCCTTCGAATTGAGTTCTTTTCTTCAAAATTATCAATTTAATCGTTCCTTCAAACTAATCTAGAAAGTTCTCAGTCTGTTTTATTAAATTATACTCGTTTCTTTATGCTAAAGCAGACCCAAATAAGGTGTTTTTTAGTTTGGTTTGGTAAGGTTTTACTCGTTTCTAAGCAAAAAAGCTGCCGAAATAAGCAGGTTTCTTCCAAATTATAATATGAATCGTTCTTTTGAAGCGACATAAAACGTTTACAGTCTGTTTTGTTTAAGTTTAACTCGTGTTTGACTCGTTTCTGTGTAAATAATATTTCGAAATTAGTCGTTTTCTTTTAAATTTTAATAAAAATCGTTCTTTGATCTAGACTAAAGCATTCTCAGTCTGATTTACTAAATTATATTCGGTTCGTTAAGCAAAAAATGGCTCCAAGTAAAGCGTTTTTATCCAAACTGAGACATTAGTCGTGTTTTTGATGAAGAATAAGTCGAGAAAATAAATAAAATCAAAAATTTGTACAAAGTAAAAAATAGTTCATAATTCAAAAACTATTAGGAATACTGCGATTTTTTTGTCATCAATCGATTGCCCGGATCATTTTGCATCGGCAAAGGTCCAAATAGTTCCACTCTTTCGAATATAGTGTAGCCGTAAGTGGAAAAAATAAATAAAATCAAAAATTTATAAAAAGTAAAAAATAGTTCATAATTCAAAAACTATTAGGAATACTGAGATTTTTTTGACTTCAATCGATTGCCTGGATCATTTTGCATCGGCAAGGTTTAAAACAGTTCCACTGTTTCGAATAGTATAGCCGTAAGTGGAAAAAATAAATTAAATCAAAAATTTATAAAAAGTAAAAAATAGTTCATAATTTAAAAACTATTAGGAATAGTGAGATTTTTTGACTTCAATCGATTGCCTGGATCATTTTGCATCGGCAAAGGTCCAAACAGTTCCACTGTTTCGAATAGTATAGCCGTAAGTGGAGAAAATAAATAAAATTAAAAATTTATAAAAAGTAAAAAATAGTTCATAATTTAAAAACTATTAGGAATACTGAGATTTTTTTGACTGCAATCGATTGCCTGGATCATTTTGCATCGGCAAGGGTTGAAACAATTCCACTGTTTCGAATAGTATAGCCGTAAGTGGAAAAAATAAATTAAATCAAAAATTTATAAAAAGTAAAAAATAGTTCATAATTTAAAAACTATTAGGAATAGTGAGATTTTTTGACTTCAATCGATTGCCTGGATCATTTTGCATCGGCAAAGGTCCAAACAGTTCCACTGTTTCGAATAGTATAGCCGTAAGTGGAGAAAATAAATAAAATTAAAAATTTATAAAAAGTAAAAAATAGTTCATAATTTAAAAACTATTAGGAATACTGAGATTTTTTTGACTGCAATCGATTGCCTGGATCATTTTGCATCGGCAAGTGTTGAAACAGTTCTACTGTTTCGAATAGTATAGCCATAAGTGGAGAAAATAAACAAAATCAAAAATTTATAAAAAGTAAAAATAGTTCATAATTCAAAAACTATTAGAAATACTGCAATTTTTTTGAACTTCAATCGATTGCCTGGATCATTTTGCATCGGCAAAGGTCCAAATAGTTCCACTGTTTCGAATATTGTATAGCCGTAAGTGGAATAAATAAATAAAATCAAAAATTTGTAAAAAGTAAAAAATAGTTCATAATTCAAAAACTATTAGGAATACTGCGATTTTTTTGTCATCAATCGATTGTCCGGATCATTTTGCATCGGCAAAGGTCCAAATAGATCCACTCTTTTGAATTTAGTGTAGCCGTAAGTGGAAAAAATAAATAAAATCAAAAATTTATAAAAAGTAAAAAATAGTTCATAATTCAAAAACTATTAGGAATACTGAGATTTTTTTGACTTCAATCGATTGCCTGGATCATTTTGCATCGGCAAGGTTTAAAACAGTTCCACTGTTTCGAATAGTATAGCCATAAGTGGAGGAAATAAACAAAATCAAAAATTTATAAAAAGTAAAAAATAGTTTATAATTCAAAAACTATTAGGAATACTGAGATTTTTTTGACTTCAATCGATTGCCTGGATCATTTTGCATCGGCAAGGGTTGAAACAATTCCACTGTTTCGAATAGTATAGCCGTAAGTGGAAAAAATAAATTAAATCAAAAATTTATAAAAAGTAAAAAATAGTTCATAATTTAAAAACTATTAGGAATAGTGAGATTTTTTGACTTCAATCGATTGCCTGGATCATTTTGCATCGGCAAAGGTCCAAACAGTTCCACTGTTTCGAATAGTATAGCCGTAAGTGGAGAAAATAAATAAAATTAAAAATTTATAAAAAGTAAAAAATAGTTCATAATTCAAAAACTATTAGGAATACTGAGATTTTTTTGACTGCAATCGATTGCCTGGATCATTTTGCATCGGCAAGTGTTGAAACAGTTCTACTGTTTCGAATAGTATAGCCATAAGTGGAGAAAATAAACAAAATCAAAAATTTATAAAAAGTAAAAAATAGTTCATAATTCAAAAACTATTAGAAATACTGCAATTTTTTTGAACTTCAATCGATTGCCTGGATCATTTTGCATCGGCAAAGGTCCAAATAGTTCCACTGTTTCGAATATTGTATAGCCGTAAGTGGAAAAAATAAATAAAATCAAAAATTTATAAAAAGTAAAAAATAGTTCATAATTCAAAAACTATTAGGAATACTGAGATTTTTTTGACTTCAATCGATTGCCTGGATCATTTTGCATCGGCAAGGTTTAAAACAGTTCCACTGTTTCGAATAGTATAGCCATAAGTGGAGAAAAGAAACAAAATCAAAAATTTATAAAAAGTAAAAAATAGTTTATAATTCAAAAACTATTAGGAATACTGAGATTTTTTTGACTTCAGTCGATTGCCTGGATCATTTTGCATCGGCAAGGGTCGAAACAATTCCACTGTTTCGAATAGTATAGCCATAAGTGGAGAAAATAAACAAAATCAAAAATTTATAAAAAGTAAAAAATAGTTCATAATTCAAAAACTATTAGAAATACTGCAATTTTTTTGAACTTCAATCGATTGCCTGGATCATTTTGCATCGGCAAAGGTCCAAATAGTTCCACTGTTTCGAATATTGTATAGCCGTAAGTGGAATAAATAAATAAAATCAAAAATTTGTAAAAAGTAAAAAATAGTTCATAATTCAAAAACTATTAGGAATACTGCGATTTTTTTGTCATCAATCGATTGCCCGGATCATTTTGCATCGGCAAAGGTCCAAATAGATCCACTCTTTCGAATTTAGTGTAGCCGTAAGTGGAAAAAATAAATAAAATCAAAAATTTATAAAAAGTAAAAAATAGTTCATAATTCAAAAACTATTAGGAATACTGAGATTTTTTTGACTTCAATCGATTGCCTGGATCATTTTGCATCGGCAAGGTTTAAAACAGTTCCACTGTTTCGAATAGTATAACCATAAATGGAGAAAAGAAACAAAATCAAAAATTTATAAAAAGTAAAAAATAGTTTATAATTCAAAAACTATTAGGAATACTGAGATTTTTTTGACTGCAATCGATTGCCTGGATCATTTTGCATCGGCAAGGGTTGAAACAGTTCTACTGTTTCGAATAGTATAGCCATAAGTGGAGAAAATAAACAAAATCAAAAATTTATAAAAAGTAAAAAATAGTTCATAATTCAAAAACTATTAGAAATACTGCAATTTTTTTGAACTTCAATCGATTGCCTGGATCATTTTGCATCGGCAAAGGTCCAAATAGTTCCACTGTTTCGAATATTGTATAGCCGTAAGTGGAATAAATAAATAAAATCAAAAATTTATAAAAAGTAAAAAATAGTTCATAATTCAAAAACTATTAGGAATACTGAGATTTTTTTGACTTCAGTCGATTGCCTGGATCATTTTGCATCGGCAAGGGTCGAAACAGTTCCACTGTTTCGAATAGTATAGCCGTAAGTGGAGAAAATATATAAAATCAAAAATTTATAAAAAGTAAAAAATAGTTCATAATTCAAAAACTATTAGGAATACTGCGATTTTTTTGACATCAATCGATTGCCCGGATCATTTTGCATCGGCAAACGTCCAAATAGTTCCACTCTTTCGAATATAGTATAGCCGTAAGTGGAAAAAGTAAATAAAACCAAAAATTTATAAAAAGTAAAAAATAGTTCATAATTAAAAAACTATTAGGAATACTGCGATTTTTTTTGACTTCAATCGATTGCCCGGATCATTTTGCATCGGCAAACGTCCACATAGTTCCACTCTCTCGAATATAGTATAGCCGTAAGTGGAAAAAATATATAAAATCAAAAATTTATAAAAAGTAAAAAATATTTCATAATTCAAAAACTATTAGGAATACTGCGATTTTTGTGACTTCAATCGATTACCTGGATCATTTTGCATCGGCAAAGGTCCAAATAGTTCCACTGTTTCGAATAGTATAGCCGTAAGTGGAAAAAATAAATAAAATCAAAAATTTATAAAAAGTAAAAAATTGTTCATAATTCAAAAACAATTAGGAATACTGCGATTTTTTTGAACTTCAATCGATTGCCTGGATCATTTTGCATCGGCAAAGGTCCAAATAGTTCCACTGTTTCGAATATTGTATAGCCGTAAGTGGAAAAAATAAATAAATTAAAAAATTTATAAAAAGTAAAAAATAGTTCATAATTCAAAAACTATTAGGAATACTGCGATTTTTTTGACATCAATCGATTGCCCGGATCATTTTGCATCGGCAAACGTCCAAATAGTTCCACTCTTTCGAATATAGTATAGCCGTAAGTGTAAAAAATAAATAAAATCAAAAATTTATAAAAAGTAAAGAATAGTTCATAATTCAAAAACTATTAGGAATACTGCGATTTTTTTTGACTTCAATCGATTGCCCGGATCATTTTGCATCGGCAAAGTTCTAAACAGTTCCACTCTTTCGAATATAGTATAGCCGTAAGTGGAAAAAATAAATAAAATCAAAAATTTATAAAAAGTAAAAAATAGTTCATAATTCAAAAACTATTTTGCATCGGCAAAGGTCCAAATAGTTCCACTGTTTCGAATAGTATAGCCGTAAGTGGAGCAAATAAATAAAATCAAAAATTTATGAAAAGTAAAAAATAGTTCATAATTCAAAAACTATTAGGAATACTGAGATTTTTTTGACTTCAATCGATTACCTGGATCATTTTGCATCGGCAAAGGTCCAAATAGTTCCACTGTTTTGAATAGTATAGCCGTAAGTGGAAAAAATAAATAAAATCAAAAATTTATAAAAAGTAAAAAATTGTTCATAATTCAAAAACCATTAGGAATACTGCGATTTTTTTGAACTTCAATCGATTGCCTGGATCATTTTGCATCGGCAAAGGTCTAAATAGTTCCACTGTTTCGAATATTGTATAGCCGTAAGTGGAAAAAATAAATAAAATCAAAAATTTATAAAAAGTAAAAAATAGTTCATAATTCAAAAACTATTAGAAATACTGCAATTTTTTTGAACTTCAATCGATTGCCTGGATCATTTTGCATCGGCAAAGGTCCAAATAGTTCCACTGTTTCGAATATTGTATAGCCGTAAGTGGAATAAATAAATAAAATCAAAAATTTGTAAAAAGTAAAAAATAGTTCATAATTCAAAAACTATTAGGAATACTGCGATTTTTTTGTCATCAATCGATTGCCCGGATCATTTTGCATCGGCAAAGGTCCAAATAGATCCACTCTTTCGAATTTAGTGTAGCCGTAAGTGGAAAAAATAAATAAAATCAAAAATTTATAAAAAGTAAAAAATAGTTCATAATTCAAAAACTATTAGGAATACTGAGATTTTTTTGACTTCAATCGATTGCCTGGATCATTTTGCATCGGCAAGGTTTAAAACAGTTCCACTGTTTCGAATAGTATAACCATAAATGGAGAAAAGAAACAAAATCAAAAATTTATGAAAAGTAAAAAATAGTTTATAATTCAAAAACTATTAGGAATACTGAGATTTTTTTGACTGCAATCGATTGCCTGGATCATTTTGCATCGGCAAGGGTTGAAACAGTTCTACTGTTTCGAATAGTATAGCCATAAGTGGAGAAAATATACAAAATCAAAAATTTATAAAAAGTAAAAAATAGTTCATAATTCAAAAACTATTAGAAATACTGCGATTTTTTTGACTTCAGTCGATTGCCTGGATCATTTTGCATCGGCAAAGGTCCAAATAGTTCCACTGTTTCGAATATTGTATAGCCGTAAGTGGAATAAATAAATAAAATCAAAAATTTATAAAAAGTAAAAAATAGTTCATAATTCAAAAACTATTAGGAATACTGAGATTTTTTTGACTTCAGTCGATTGCCTGGATCATTTTGCATCGGCAAGGGTCGAAACAGTTCCACTGTTTCGAATAGTATAGCCGTAAGTGGAGAAAATATATAAAATCAAAAATTTATAAAAAGTAAAAAATAGTTCATAATTCAAAAACTATTAGGAATACTGCGATTTTTTTGACATCAATCGATTGCCCGGATCATTTTGCATCGGCAAACGTCCAAATAGTTCCACTCTTTCGAATATAGTATAGCCGTAAGTGGAAAAAGTAAATAAAACCAAAAATTTATAAAAAGTAAAAAATAGTTCATAATTAAAAAACTATTAGGAATACTGCGATTTTTTTTGACTTCAATCGATTGCCCGGATCATTTTGCATCGGCAAGGGTCGAAACAGTCCCACTGTTTCGAATAGTATAGCCGTAAGTGGAGAAAATAAATAAAATCAAAAATTTATAAAAAGTAAAAAATAGTTCATAATTCAAAAACTATTAGGAATACTGCGATTTTTTTGACATCAATCGATTGCCCGCATCATTTTGCATCGGCAGGGGTCGAAATAGTTTCACTGTTTCAAATAGTATAGCCGTAAGTGGAGAAAATAAATAAAATCAAAAATTTATGAAAAGTAAAAAATAGTTCATAATTCAAAAACTATTAGAAATACTGAGATTTTTTTGACTTCAATCGGTTGCGTGGATCATTTTGCATCGGCAAAGGTCCAAACAGTTCCACTGTTTCGAATAGTATAGTCGTAAGTGGAGAAAATAAATAAAATCAAAAATTTATATAAAGTAAAAAATAGTTCATAATTCAAAAACTATTAGGAATACTGTGATTTTTTTGACTTCAATCGGTTGCGTGGATCATTTTGCATCGGCAAAGGTTTAAATAGTTCCACTGTTTCGAATAGTATAGCCGTAAGTGGAAAATATAAATAAAATCAAAAATTTATAAAAAGTAAATAATAGTTCATAATTCAAAAACTATTAGGAATACTGAGAATTTTTTTGACTTCAATTGATTGCCTGGATCATTTTGCATCGGCAAGGGTCAAAACAGTTCCACTGTTTGGTATAGTATAGCCGTAAGTGGAGAAATTAAATAAAATCAAAAATTTATAAAAAGTAAAAAATAGTTCATAATTCAAAAACTATTAGGAATACTGCGATTTTTTTGAACTTCAGTCGATTGCCTGAATCATTTTGCATCGGCAAAGGTCCAAATAGTTCCACTGTTTTGAATATAGTATAGCCGTAAGTGGAAAAAATAAATAAAATCAACAATTTATAAAAAGTAAAAAATAGTTCATAATTCAAAAACTATTAGGAATACTGCGATTTTTTTGACATCAGTCGATTGCCTGGATCATTTTGCATTGGCAAAGGTCCAAATAGTTCCACTCTTTCAAATATAGTATAGCCGTAAGTGGAAAAAATAAATAAAATCAAAAATTTATAAAAAGTAAAAAATAGTTCATAATTCAAAAACTATTAGGAACACTGAGATTTTTATGACTTCAATCGATTAACTGGATTATTTTGCATCGGCTAGTGTCCAAACTGTTCCACTGTTTCGAATAGTATAGCCGTAAGTGGAGAAAATATATAAAATCAAAAATTTTTAAAAAGTAAAAAATAGTTCATAATTCAAAAACTATTAGGAATACTGCGATTTTTTTGACTTCAATCGATTACCTGGATCATTTTGCATCGGCAAAGGTCCAAATAGTTCCACTCTTCCGAATATAGTATAGCCGTAAGTGGAAAAAATAAATAAAATCAAAAATTTATATAAAGTAAAAAATAGTTCATAATTCAAAAACTATTAGGAATACTGAGATTTTTTTGACTTCAATCGGTTGCGTGGATCATTTTGCATCGGCAAAGGTCCAAACAGTTCCACTGTTTCGAATAGTATAGCCGTAAGTGGAGAAAATATATAAAATCAAAAATTTATATAAAGTAAAAAATAGTTCATAATTCAAAAACTATTAGGAATACTGTGATTTTTTTGACTTCAATCGGTTGCGTGGAACATTTTGCATCGGCAAAGGTCTAAATAGTTCCACTGTTTCGAATAGTATAGCCGTAAGTGGAAAATATAAATAAAATCAAAAATTTATAAAAAGTAAATAATAGTTCATAATTCAAAAACTATTAGGAATACTGAGAATTTTTTTGACTTCAATTGATTGCCTGGATCATTTTGCATCGGCAAGGGTCAAAACAGTTCCACTGTTTGGTATAGTATAGCCGTAAGTGGAGAAATTAAATAAAATCAAAAATTTATAAAAAGTAAAAAATAGTTCATAATTCAAAAACTATTAGGAATACTGCGATTTTTTTGAACTTCAGTCGATTGCCTGAATCATTTTGCATCGGCAAAGGTCCAAATAGTTCCACTGTTTTGAATATAGTATAGCCGTAAGTGGAAAAAATAAATAAAATCAAAAATTTATAAAAAGTAAAAAATAGTTCATAATTCAAAAACCATTAGGAATACTGCGATTTTTTTGAACTTCAATCGATTGCCTGGATCATTTTGCATCGGCAAAGGTCTAAATAGTTCCACTGTTTCGAATATTGTATAGCCGTAAGTGGAAAAAATAAATAAAATCAAAAATTTATAAAAAGTAAAAAATAGTTCGTAATTCAAAAACTATTAGGAATACTGCGATTTTTTTGACATCAATCGATTGCCTGGATCATTTTGCATCGGCAGGGGTCGAAATAGTTCCACTGTTTCAAATATTGTATAGCCGTAAGTGGAGAAAATCATTAAAATCAAAAATTTATAAAAAGTAAAAAATAGTTCATAATTCAAAAACTATTAGGAATACTGCGATTGTTTTGACATCAATCGATTGCCCGGATCATTTTGCATCGGCAAACGTCCAAATAGTTTCACTGTTTCGAATATAGTATAGCCGTAAGTGGAAAAAATAAATAAAATCAAAAATTTATAAAAAGTAAAAAATAGTTCATAATTCAAAAACTATTAGGAATACTGCGATTTTTTTTGACTTCAATGGATTGCCCGGATCATTTTGCATCGGCAAAGTTCTAAAAAGTTCCACTCTTTCGAATATATTATAGCCGTAAGTGGAAAAAATAAATAAAATCAAAAATTTATAAAAAGTAAAAAATAGTTCATAATTCAAAAACTATTTTGCATCGGCAAGAGTCGAAAGAGTTCCACTGTTTCGAATAGTATAGCCGTAAGTGGAGAAAATAAATAAAATGAAAAATTTATAAAAAGAAAATAATTGTTCATAATTCAAAAACTATTAGGAATACTGAGATTTTTTTGACTTCAATCGATTGCCTGGATCATTTTGCATCGGCAAAGGTCCAAACAGTTCCACTTTTTCGAATAGTATAGCCGTAAGTGGAGAAAATAAATAAAATCAAAAATTTATAAAAAGTAAAAAATAGTTCATAATTCAAAAACTATTAGGAATACTGCGATTTTTTTGACTTCAATCGATTGCCTGGATCATTTTGCATCGGCAAAGGTCCAAATAGTTCCACTGTTTCGATGCACAATAACCCAGGTAATCGATTGAAATCACAAAAATCGCAGTATTCCTAATAGTTTTTGAATTATGAACTATTTTTTACATTATATAAATTTTTGATTTTATTTATTTTCTCCACTTACGGCTATACTATTCGAAACAGTGGAACTGTTTGGACCTTTGCCGATGCAAAATGATACAGGTAATCGATTGAAATCACAAAAATCGCAGTATTCCTAATAGTTTTTGAATTATTAACTATTTTTTACTTTTTATAAAATTTTGATTTTATTTATTTTTTCCACTTACGGCTATACTATATTCGAAAGAGTAGAACTATTTGGACCTCTGCCGATGCAAAATGATCCAGGCAATCGATTGAAGTTCAAAAAAATCGCAGTATTCCTAATAGTTTTTGAATTATGAACTATTTTTTACTTTTAATAAATTTTTGATTTTATTTATTTTTTCCACTTACGGCTATACTATATTCAAAACAGTGGAACTATTTGGACCTTTGCCGATGCAAAATGATCCAAGCAATCGATTGAAGTCAAAAAAATCGCAGGATTCCTAATAGTTTTTGAATTATGAACTATTTTTTACTTTTTATAAATTTTTGATTTTATTTATTTTCTCCACTTACGGCTATACTATACTCGAAACAGTGGAACTATTTGGACCTTTGCCGATGCAAAATGATCCAGGCAATCGATTGAAGTTTAAAAAAATCGCAGTATTCCTAATAGTTTTTGAATTATAAACTATTTTTTACTTTTTATAAATTTTTGATTTTATTAATTTTTTCCACTTACGGCTATACTATATTCAAAACAGTGGAACTATTTGGACCTTTGCCGATGCAAAATGATTCAGGCAATCGACTGAAGTTCAAAAAAATCGCAGTATTCCTAATAGTTTTTGAATTATGAACTATTTTTTACTTTTTATAAATTTTTGATTTTATTTAATTTCTCCACTTACGGCTATACTATTCGAAACAGTGGAACTATTTAGACCTTTGCCGATGCAAAATGATCCACGCAACCGATTGAAGTCAAAAAAATCACAGTATTCCTAATAGTTTTTGAATTATGAACTATTTTTTACTTTATATAAATTTTTGATTTTATTTATTTTCTCCACTTACGGCTATACTATTCGAAACAGTGGAACTGTTTGGACCTTTGCCGATGCAAAATGATCCACGCAACCGATTGAAGTCAAAAAAATCTCAGTATTCCTAATAGTTTTTGAATTATGAACTATTTTTTACTTTATTTAAATTTTTGATTTTATTTATTTTTTCCTCTTACGGCTATACTATATTCGGAAGAGTGGAACTATTTGGACCTTTGCCGATGCAAAATGATCCAGGTAATCG